>CAJMZQ010000074.1:1075000-1120000 GCA_905220385.1 Xylota sylvarum
CCTCATCCTCATCCTCATCCTCATCCTCATCCTCTCATCCTCATCCTCATCCTCATCCTCATCCTCATCTCATCCTCATCCTCATCCTCATCCTCATCCTCATCCTCATCCTCATCCTCATCCTCATCCTCATCCTCATCCTCATCCTCATCCTCATCCTCATCCTCATCCTCATCCTCATCCTCATCCTCATCCTCATCCTCATCCTCATCCTCATCCTCATCCTCATCCTCATCCTCATCCTCATCCTCATCCTCATCCTCATCCTCATCCTCATCCTCATCCTCATCCTCATCCTCATCCTCATCCTCATCCTCATCCTCATCCTCATCCTCATCCTCATCCTCATCCTCATCCTCATCCTCATCCTCATCCTCATCCTCATCCTCATCTCATCCTCATCCTCATCCTCATCCTCATCCTCATCCTCATCCTCATCCTCATCCTCATCCTCATCCTCATCCTCATCCTCATCCTCATCCTCATCCTCATCCTCATCCTCATCCTCATCCTCATCCTCATCCTCATCCTCATCCTCATCCTCATCCTCATCCTCATCCTCATCCTCATCCTCATCCTCATCCTCATCCTCATCCTCATCCTCATCCTCATCCTCATCCTCATCCTCATCCTCATCCTCATCTCATCCTCATCCTCATCCTCATCCTCATCCTCATCTCATCCTCATCCTCATCCTCATCCTCATCCTCATCCTCATCCTCATCCTCATCCTCATCCTCATCCTCATCCTCATCCTCATCCTCATCCTCATCCTCATCCTCATCCTCATCCTCATCCTCATCCTCATCCTCATCCTCATCCTCATCCTCATCCTCATCCTCATCCTCATCCTCATCTCATCCTCATCCTCATCCTCATCCTCATCCTCATCCTCATCCTCATCCTCATCCTCATCCTCATCCTCATCCTCATCCTCATCCTCATCCTCATCCTCATCTCATCCTCATCCTCATCCTCATCCTCATCCTCATCCTCATCCTCATCCTCATCCTCATCCTCATCCTCATCCTCATCCTCATCCTCATCCTCATCCTCATCCTCATCCTCATCCTCATCCTCATCCTCATCCTCATCCTCATCCTCATCCTCATCCTCATCCTCATCCTCATCCTCATCCTCATCCTCATCCTCATCCTCATCCTCATCCCCTCATCCTCATCCTCATCCTCATCCTCATCCTCATCCTCATCCTCATCCTCATCCTCATCCTCATCCTCATCCTCATCCTCATCCTCATCCTCATCCTCATCCTCATCCTCATCCTCATCCTCATCCTCATCCTCATCCTCATCCTCATCCTCATCCTCATCCTCATCCTCATCCTCATCCTCATCCTCATCCTCATCCTCATCCTCATCCTCATCCTCATCCTCATCCTCATCCTCATCCTCATCCTCATCCTCATCCTCATCCTCATCCTCATCCTCATCCTCATCCTCATCCTCATCCTCATCCTCATCCTCATCCTCATCTCTCTCATCCTCATCCTCATCCTCATCCTCATCCTCATCCTCATCCTCATCCTCATCCTCATCCTCATCCTCATCCTCATCTCATCCTCATCCTCATCCTCATCCTCATCCTCATCCTCATCCTCATCCTCATCCTCATCCTCATCCTCATCCTCATCCTCATCCTCATCCTCATCCTCATCCTCATCCTCATCCTCATCCTCATCCTCATCCTCATCCTCATCCTCATCCTCATCCTCATCCTCATCCTCATCCTCATCCTCATCCTCATCCTCATCCTCATCCTCATCCTCCTCATCCTCATTCTCATCCTCAGCCTCAGCCTCATCCTCAGCCTGAGCCTCAGCCTCAGCCTCAGCCTCAGCCTCAGCCTCAGCCTCAGCCTCAGCCTCAGCCTCAGCCTCAGCCTCAGCCTCAGCCTCAGCCTCAGCCTCAGCCTCAGCCTCAGCCTCAGCCTCAGCCTCAGCCTCAGCCTCAGCCTCAGCCTCAGCCTCAGCCTCAGCCTCAGCCTCAGCCTCAGCCTCAGCCTCAGCCTCAGCCTCAGCCTCAGCCTCAGCCTCAGCCTCAGCCTCAGCCTCAGCCTCAGCCTCAGCCTCAGCCTCAGCCTCAGCCTCAGCCTCAGCCTCAGCCTCAGCCTCAGCCTCAGCCTCAGCCTCAGCCTCAGCCTCAGCCTCAGCCTCAGCCTCAGCCTCAGCCTCTGCCTCATCCTCATCCTCATCCTCATCCTCATCCTCATCCTCATCCTCATCCTCATCCTCATCCTCATCCTCATCCTCATCCTCATCCTCATCCTCATCCTCATCCTCATCCTCATCCTCATCCTCATCCTCATCCTCATCCTCATCCTCATCCTCATCCTCATCCTCATCCTCATCCTCATCCTCATCCTCATCCTCATCCTCATCCTCAGCCTCATCCTCATCCTCATCCTCATCCTCATCCTCATCCTCATCCTCATCCTCATCCTCATCCTCATCCTCATCCTCATCCTCATCCTCATCCTCATCCTCATCCTCATCTCATCCTCATCCTCATCCTCATCCTCATCCTCATCCTCATCCTCATCCTCATCCTCATCCTCATCCTCATCCTCATCCTCATCCTCATCCTCATCCTCATCCTCATCCTCATCTCATCCTCATCCTCATCCCATCCTCATCCTCATCCTCATCCTCATCCTCATCCTCATCCTCATCCTCATCCTCATCCTCATCCTCATCCTCATCCTCATCCTCATCCTCATCCTCATCCTCATCCTCATCCTCATCCTCATCCTCATCCTCAGCCTCATCCTCATCCTCATCCTCATCCGCAGCCTCAGCCTCAGCCTCAGCCTCAGCCTCAGCCTCAGCCTCAGCCTCAGCCTCAGCCTCAGCCTCAGCCTCAGCCTCAGCCTCAGCCTCAGCCTCAGCCTCAGCCTCAGCCTCAGCCTCAGCCTCAGCCTCAGCCTCAGCCTCAGCCTCAGCCTCAGCCTCAGCCTCAGCCTCAGCCTCAGCCTCAGCCTCAGCCTCAGCCTCAGCCTCAGCCTCAGCCTCAGCCTCAGCCTCAGCCTCAGCCTCAGCCTCAGCCTCAGCCTCAGCCTCAGCCTCAGCCTCAGCCTCAGCCTCAGCCTCAGCCTCAGCCTCAGCCTCAGCCTCAGCCTCAGCCTCAGCCTCTGCCTCATCCTCATCCTCATCCTCATCCTCATCCTCATCCTCATCCTCATCCTCATCCTCATCCTCATCCTCATCCTCATCCTCATCCTCATCCTCATCCTCATCCTCATCCTCATCCTCATCCTCATCCTCATCCTCATCCTCATCCTCATCCTCATCCTCATCCTCATCCTCATCCTCATCCTCATCCTCATCCTCATCCTCATCCTCATCCTCATCCTCATCCTCATCCTCATCCTCATCCTCATCCTCATCCTATCCTCATCCTCATCCTCATCCTCATCCTCATCCTCATCCTCATCCTCATCCTCATCCTCATCCTCATCCTCATCCTCATCCTCATCCTCATCATCTCATCCTCATCCTCATCCTCATCCTCATCCTCATCCTCATCCTCATCCTCATCCTCATCCTCATCCTCATCCTCATCCTCATCCTCATCCTCATCCTCATCCTCATCCTCATCCTCATCCTCATCCTCATCCTCATCCTCATCCTCATCCTCATCCTCATCCTCATCCTCATCCTCATCCTCATCCTCATCCTCATCCTCATCCTCATCCTCATCCTCATCCTCATCCTCATCCTCATCCTCATCCTCATCCTCATCCTCATCCTCTCCTCATCCTCATCCTCATCCTCATCTCATCCTCATCCTCATCCTCATCCTCATCCTCATCCTCATCCTCATCCTCATCCTCATCCTCATCCTCATCCTCATCCTCATCCTCATCCTCATCCTCATCCTCATCCTCATCCTCATCCTCATCCTCATCCTCATCCTCATCCTCATCCTCATCCTCATCCTCATCCTCATCCTCATCCTCATCCTCATCCTCAGCCTCAGCCTCAGCCTCAGCCTCAGCCTCAGCCTCAGCCTCAGCCTCAGCCTCAGCCTCAGCCTCAGCCTCATCCTCATCCTCATCCTCATCCTCATCCTCATCCTCATCCTCATCCTCATCCTCATCCTCATCTTCATCCTCATCCTCATCCTCATCCTCATCCTCATCCTCATCCTCAGCCTCAGCCTCAGCCTCTGCCTCAGCCTCAGCCTCAGCCTCATCCTCATCCTCATCCTCATCCTCATCCTCATCCTCATCCTCATCCTCATCCTCATCCTCATCCTCATCCTCATCCTCATCCTCATCCTCATCCTCATCCTCATCCTCATCCTCATCCTCATCCTCATCCTCATCCTCATCCTCATCCTCATCCTCATCCTCATCCTCATCCTCATCCTCATCCTCATCCTCATCCTCATCCTCATCCTCATCCTCATCCTCATCCTCATCCTCATCCTCATCCGCAGCCTCATCCTCATCCTCATCCTCATCCTCATCCTCATCCTCATCCTCATCCTCATCCTCATCCTCATCCTCATCCTCATCCTCATCCTCATCCTTATCCTCATCCTCATCCTCATCCTCATGCCTCAGCCTCAGCCTCAGCCTCAGCCTCAGCCTCAGCCTCAGCCTCAGCCTCAGCCTCAGCCTCAGCCTCAGCCTCAGCCTCAGCCTCAGTCTCAGCCTCATCATCATCCTCATCCTCATCCTCATCCTCATCCTCATCCTCATCCTCATCCTCATCCTCATCCTCATCCTCATTATCATCCTCATCCTCATCCTCATCCTCATCCTCATCCTCATCATCATCCTCATCCTCATCCTCATCCTCATCCTCATCCTCATCCTCATCCTCATCCTGATCCTCATCCTCAGCCTCAGTTCAGTAAGGGAAAAATTTCCTCTCTATTGGCTCTTAGTTAGTTCAATGAGGTAGAATTTTCTTCATTATTGGCCTTTAGTAAGGGAGAAGTTTCCTCTCTATGGGATCTGAGGTAGTTCAGTAAGGCAGAAATTTCTTCATTATGGGTCGTTCAGTAACGGAGAAATTTATTCTCTATGTGCTCTTAGGTAGTTCAGTAAGGTAGAAATTTCTTCATTATGGGAAGTTCAGTAAGTTAGAAATTTTATCTCTATGGGCCCTTAGGTAGGTCAGTAAGGTAGAAATTTCTTCATTATGGGCAGTTGAGTTAGGCAGAAATTTCCTCTCTATGGGCTCTTAGGTAGTTCAGTAAGGTAGAAATTTCTTCATTATGGGTCGTTCAGTAAGGGAGAAATTTCCTCTCTATATGCTCTTAGGTAGTTCAGTAAGGTAGAAATTTCTTCATAATGGGTCGTTCAGTAAAGGAGAAATTTCCTCTCTATGGGCTCTTAGCTAGTTCAGTAAGGTAGAAATTCCTTCATTATGGCCCGTTCAGTAAGGGAGTAATTTCCTCTCTATGGCCTCTTAGGTAGTTCAGTAAACTAGAAATTTCTTTATTATTGACCGTTCAGTAAGGGAAAAATTTCCTCTCTATGGGATCTTAGATAGTTCAGCAAGGTAGACATTTCTTCATTATGGGCCGTTCAGTAAGGGAGAAATTTCCTCTCTATGGGCCCTTAGGTAGTTCAGTAAGGTAGAAATTTCTTCATTATGGGCCGTTCAGTAAGAGAGAAATTTCCTTTCTAAGGGCCCTTAGGTAGTTCAGTAAGGTAGAAATTTCTTCATTATACGCCGTTCAGTAGAAAAAAAATTTCCTCACTATGAGCTCTTATTTAGTTCAGTAAGCTAGAAATTTCTTCATTATGGGCCGTTCAGTAAGGGAAAAATTTCCTCTCTATGGGCTCTTAGGTAGTTCAATGAGGTAGAATTTTCTTCATTATTGGCCTTTAGTAAGGGAGAAGTTTCCTCTCTATGGCCCCTTAGGTAGTTCAGTAAGGTAGAAATTTCTTCATTATGGGCAGTTGAGTTAGGGAGAAATTTCCTCTCTATGGAATCTTAGGCAGTTCAGTAAGGTAGAAATTTCTTCATTATGGGTCGTTCACTAAGGGAGAAATTTCCTCTCTATATGCTCTTAGGTATTTCAGTAAGCTAGAAATTTCTTTATTATTGACCGTTCAGTAAGGGAAAAATTTCCTCTCTATGGGCTCTTAGGTAGTTCAGTAAGGTAGAAATTTCTTCAATATGGGCCGTTCAGTAAGGGAGAAATTTCCTCTCTATGGACCCTTAGGTAGTTCAGTAAGGTAGAAATTTCTTCATTATTATATTCATACAGTAAGGGAGTAATTTCCTCTCTATGGGCTCTTAGGTAGTTCAGTAAGCTAGAAATTTCTTTATTATTGACCGTTCAGTAAGGGAAAAATTTCCTCTCTATGGGCTCTTAGGTAGTTCAGTAAGGTAGAAATTTCTTCATAATGGCCCGTTCAGTAAGGGAGTAATTTCCTCTCTATGGGCTCTTAGGTAGTTCAGTAAGCTAGAAATTTCTTTATTATTAACCGTTTAGTAATTGAAAAATTTCCTCTCTATGGGCTCTTAGCTAGTTCAGTATGGTAGAAATTTCTTCAATATGGGCCGTTCAGTAAGCTACAATTTTCCACTATATGGGCCCTTAGGTAGTTCAGTAAGGTAGAAATTTCTTCATTATTGACAGTTGAGTTAGGGAGAAATTTCCTCTCTATATGCTCTTAGGTAGTTCAGTAAGGTAGAAATTTCTTCATTATGAGTCGTTCAGTAAGGGAGAAATTTCCTCTCTATGGGCTCTTAGGTAGTTCAGTAAGGTAGAAATTTCTTCATTATGGCCCGTTCAGTAAGGGAGAAATTTCCTCTCTATGGACCCTTAGGTAGTTCAGTAAGGTAGAAATTTTTTTCATTATTATATTCATACAGTAAGGGAGTAATTTAGTCTCTATGGGCTCTTAGGTAGTTCAGTAAGCTAGAAATTTCTTTATTATTGACCGTTCAGTAAGGGAAAAATTTCCTCTCTATGGACCCTTAGGTAGTTCAGTAAGGTAGAAATTTTTTTCATTATTATATTCATACAGTAAGGGAGTAATTTAGTCTCTATGGGCTCTTAGGTAGTTCAGTAAGCTAGAAATTTCTTTATTATTGACCGTTCAGTAAGGGAAAAATTTCCTCTCTATGGGCTCTTAGCTAGTTCAGTATGGTAGAAATTTCTTCAATATGGGCCGTTCAGTAAGCTACAATTTTCCACTATATGGGCCCTTAGGTAGTTCAGTAAGGTAGAAATTTCTTCATTATTGGCAGTTGAGTTAGGGAGAAATTTCCTCTCTATATGCTCTTAGGTAGTTCAGTAAGGTAGAAATTTCTTCATTATGAATCGTTCAGTAAGGGAGAAATTTCCTCTCTATGGGCTCTTAGGTAGTTCAGTAAGGTAGAAATTTCTTCATTATGGCCCGTTCAGTAAGGGAGAAATTTCCTCTCTATGGACCCTTAGGTAGTTCAGTAAGGTAGAAATTTTTTTCATTATTATATTCATACAGTAAGGGAGTAATTTAGTCTCTATGGGCTCTTAGGTAGTTCAGTAAGCTAGAAATTTCTTTATTATTGACCGTTCAGTAAGGGAAAAATTTCCTCTCTATGGGCTCTTAGGTAGTTCAGTAAGGTAGAAATTTCTTCATTATGGGCCGTTCAGTAAGCTACAATTTTCCACTATATGGGCCCTTAGGTAGTTCAGTAAGGTAGAAATTTCTTCATTATTGGCAGTTGAGTTAGGGAGAAATTTCCTCTCTATATGCTCTTAGGTAGTTCAGTAAGGTAGAAATTTCTTCATTATGAGTCGTTCAGTAAGGGAGAAATTTCCTCTCTATGGGCTCTTAGGTAGTTCAGTAAGGTAGAAATTTCTTCATTATGGCCCGTTCAGTAAGGGAGAAATTTCCTCTCTATGGGCTCTTAGGTAGTTCAGTAAGGCAGAAATTCCTTCATTATGGGTCGTTCAGTAAGAGAGAAATTTAATTTCTAATAGCCCTTAGGTAGTTCAGTAATGTAGAAATTTCTTCATTATTGGAAGTTCAGTAAGTTAGAAATTTCCTCTCTAAGGGCCCTTAGGTAGGTCAGTAAGGTAGAAATTTCTTCATTATGGGCAGTTGAGTTAGGGAGAAATTTCCTCTCTATGGGCTCTTAGGTAGTTCAGTAAGATAGAAATTTCTTCATTATGGGTCGTTCAGTAAGAGAGAAATTTCCTCTCTACGGGCTCTTAGGTAGTTCAGTAAGGTAGAAATTTCTTCATTATGGCCCGTTCAGTAAGAGAGAAATTTAATTTCTAATAGCCCTTAGGTAGTTCAGTAATGTAGAAATTTCTTCATTATGGGAAGTTCAGTAAGTTAGAAATTTCCTCTCTAAGGGCCCTTAGGTACGTCAGTAAGGTAGAAATTTCTTCATTATGGGCAGTTGAGTTAGGGAGAAATTTCCTCTCTATGGGATCTTAGGTAGTTCAGTAAGGTAGAAATTTCTGCATTATGGGTCGTTCAGTAAGGGAGAAATTTCCTCTCTGTATGCTCTTAGGTAGTTCAGTAAGCTAGAAATTTCTTTATTATTGACCGTTCAGTAAGGGAAAAATTTCCTCTCTATGTCCTCTTAGGTAGTTCAGTAAGATAGACATTTCTTCAATATGGGCCGTTCAGTAAGGGAGAAATTTCCTCTCTATGGACCCTTAGGGAGTTCAGTAAGGTAGAAATTTCTTCATTATTATATTCATACAGTAAGGGAGTAATTTCCTCTCTATGGGCTCTTAGGTAGTTCAGTAAGGTAGAAATTTCTTCATTATTATATTCATACAGTAAGGGAGTAATTTCCTCTCCATGGGCTCTTAGGTAGTTCAGTTCAGCTCTTGGGAAGTTCAGTAAGTTAGAAATTTCCTCTCTAAGGGCCCTTAGGTAGGTCAGTAAGGTAGAAATTTCTTCATTATTGGCAGTTGAGTTAGGGACAAATTTCCTCTCTATGGGCTCTTAGGTAGTTCAGTAAGCTAGAAATTTCTTTATTATTGACCGTTCAGTAAGGGAAAAATTTCCTCTCTATGTCCTCTTAGGTAGTTCAGTAAGGTAGACATTTCTTCAATATGGGCAGTTCAGTAAGGGAGAAATTTCCTCTCTATGGACCCTTAGGGAGTTCAGTAAGGTAGAATTTTCTTCATTATGGGCCGTTCAGTAAGGGAGAAATTTCCTCCCTCTGGGCACTTAGGTAGTTCAGTACGGTAGAAATTTCTTCATAAGGGAGAAATTTCCTTTCTGTGGGATCTTAGGTAGTTCAGCCAAGTAGAAATTTCTTCATTAATGGCCGTTCAGTAAAGGAGAAATTTCCTCTCTATGGACCCTTAGGTAGTTCAGTACGGTAGAAATTTCTTCATTATGATCCCTTCAGTAAATGAGAAATTTCTTCTCTACAGACTGTCAGGTAGTTCAGTAAGGAGAAATTTCCTCTCTCTGGGCCCTTAGGTAGTTAAGTAAGGTAGAAATTTCTTCATTATGGGCCGTTCAGTAAGAGAGAAATTTCCTTTCTAAGGGCCCTTAGGTAGTTCAGTAATGTAAAAATTTGTTCATTATGGGAAGTTCAGTAAGGGAGAAATTTCCTCTCTATCGGCTCTTAGGTAGGTCAGTAAAGTAGAAATTTCTTCATTATGATCCGTTCAGTAAGGGACGAATTTACTCACTATGGGCTCTTAGGTTGTTCAGTAAGGTAGAAATTTGTTCATTATGGGCCGTTCAGTAAGGGAAAAATTTTCTCTCTATGGGCTCTTAGGTAGTTCAGTAAGGTAGAAATTTCTTCATTATGTGCAGTTGAGTTAGGGAAAAATTTCCTCTCTATGGGCTCTAAGGTAATCCAGTAAGGTAGAAATTTCTTCATTATGGGCCGTTCAGTAAGTAAAAAAATTCCTCTCTATGGGCACTTAGGTAGTTCAGTAAGGTAGAAATTTCTTCATTATAGGCCGTTCAGTAAGGGAGAAATTACCTCCCTTTGGGCTCTTAGGTAGTTCAGTAAGGTAGAAATTTCTTCATTATGGGCCGTTCAGTAAGGGAAAATTTTTTTCTCTATGGACCCTTAGGTAGTTCAGTAAGGTAGAAATTTCTTCATTAGGGCCCGTTCAGTAAGGGAGAAATTTGATCTCTATGATCTCTTAGGTAGTTCAGTAAGGTAGAAATTTGGGCTCATAGGTAGCTCAGTAGGGTAGAAATTTCTTCATTATGAGCCGTTCACTAAGGGAGAAATTTCCTCTCTATGGACCCTTAGGTAGTTCGGTAAAGTAGAAATTTCTTCATTATGGTCCGTTCAGTAAGGGAAAAATTTCCTCTCTATGGGCTCTTAGGTAGTTCAGTAAATTAGGAATTTCTTCATTATGGGCCGTTCAGCAAGGGAAAAATTTCCTCTCTATGGGCTCTTAGGTAGTTCAGTAAGGTAGAAATTTCTTCATTATTGGCCGTTCAGTAATTGAAAAATTGCTTCTCAATGGGCTCTTAATTAGTTCAGTAATTTAGAAATTTCTTCATAATGGGCCGTTCAGTAAGGAAGAAATTTCCTCTCTATGGACTCTTAGGTAGTTCAGTAAGGTAGAAATTTCTTCATTATGGCCCGTTCAGTAAGAGAGAAATTTCCTCTTTATGGGCTCTTGGGTAGTTCAGTAAGGTAGAAATTTCTTCATTATGAGCCGTTCGGTAAGGGAGAAATTTCCTCTCTATGGACCCTTAGGTAGTTCAGTAAGGTAGAAATTTCTTCATTATGGGCCGTTCAGTAAGGGAGAAATTTTGTCTCTAAGCGCTCTTAGGTAGTTCAGTAAGGTAGAAATTTCTTCCTTATGGGTCGTTCAGTAAGGGAGAAATTTCCTCTTTATGTACTCTTAGGTAGTTCAGCAAGGTAGAAATTTCTTCATTATGGCCCGTTCAGTAGGGGAGAAATTTCCTCTATATGGGCTCTTAGGTAGTTCAGTAATGTAGAAATTTCTCCATTATGGGGCGTTCAGTAAGGGAAAAATTGCCTCTCAATGGGCTCTTAGGTAGTTCAGTAAGGTAGAAATTTCTCCATTATGGGGCGTTCAGTAAGGGAAAAATTGCCTCTCAATGGGCTCTTAGGTAGTTCAGTAAGGTAGAAGTTTCTTCATTATGGGCCGTTCAGTAAGGTAGAAATTTCTTCATTATGGGCCGTTCAGTAGGGAAGAAATTTCCTCTCTATGGGCTCTTAGGTAGTTCAGTAAGGTTGAAATTTCTTCATTATGAGCCGTTCATTAAGGGAGAAATTTCCTCTCTATGGACCCTTAGGTAGTTCAGTAAGGTAGAAATTTCTTCATTATTTGTCGTTCAGTAAGGGAGAAATTTCCTCTCTTTTGACTCTTAGGTAGTTCAGTAAGGTAGAAACTTCTTCATTATGGGCCGTTCAGTAAATGAGAAATTTTTTCTCTATGGGCTCGTAGGTAGTTCAGTAAGGTAGAAATTTCTCCATTATGGGGCGTACAGTAAGGGAAAAATTGCCTCTCAATGTACTCTTAGGTAGTTCAGTAAGGTAGAAATTTCTTCATTATGGGCCGTTCAGTAAGGAAGAAATTTTGTCTCTAAGCGCTCTTAGGTAGTTCAGTAAGGTAGAAATTTCTTCCTTATGGGTCGTTCAGTAAGGGAGAAATTTCCTCTTTATGTACTCTTAGGTAGTTCAGTAAGGTAGAAATTTCTTCATTATGGCCCGTTCAATAGGGGAGAAATTTCCTCTATATGGGCTCTTAGGTAGTTCAGTAATGTAGAAATTTCTCCATTATGGGGCGTTCAGTGAGGGAAAAATTGCCTCTCAATGGGCTTTTAGGTAGTTCAGTAAGGTAGAAATTTCTCCATTGTGGGGCGTTCAGTAAGGGAAAAATTGCCTCTCAATGGGCTCTTAGGTAGTTCAGTAAGGTAGAAGTTTCTTCATTATGGGATGTTCAGTAAGGTAGAAATTTCTTCATTATGGGCCGTTCAGTAGGGAAGAAATTTCCTCTCTATGGGCTCTTAGGTAGTTCAGTAAGGTTGAAATTTCTTCATTATGAGCCGTTCATTAAGGGAGAAATTTCCTCTCTATGGACCCTTAGGTAGTTCAGTAAGGTAGAAATTTCTTCATTATTTGTCGTTCAGTAAGGGAGAAATTTCCTCTCTTTTGACTCTTAGGTAGTTCAGTAAGGTAGAAACTTCTTCATTATGGGCCGTTCAGTAAATGAGAAATTTTTTCTCTATGGGCTCTTAGGTAGTTCAGTAAGGTAGAAATTTCTTCATAATGGTCCGTTCAGTAAGGGAGAAATTTCCTCTCTATGGGCTCTTAGGTAGTTCAGTAAGGTAGAAATTTCTCCATTATGGGGGGTACAGTAAGGGAAAAATTGCCTCTCAATGTACTCTTAGGTAGTTCAGTAAGGTAGAAATTTCTTCATTATGGGCCGTTCAGTAAGGGAGAAATTTTGTCTCTAAGCGCTCTTAGGTAGTTCAGTAAGGTAGAAATTTCTTCCTTATGGGTCGTTCAGTAAGGGAGAAATTTCCTCTTTATGTACTTATAGGTAGTTCAGTAAGGTAGAAATTTCTTCATTATGGCCCGTTCAGTAGGGGAGAAATTTCCTCTATATGGGCTCTTAGGTAGTTCAGTAATGTAGAAATTTCTCCAATATGGGGCGTTCAGTAAGGGAAAAATTGCCTCTCAATGGGCTCTTCGGTAGTTCAGTAAGGTAGAAATTTCTCCATTATGGGGCGTTCAGTAAGGGAAAAATTGCCTCTCAATGGGCTCTTAGGTAGTTCAGTTAGGTAGAATTTTTTTTCATTATGAGCCGTTCAGTAAGGGAGAAATTTCCTCTCTATGGGCTCTTACTTAGCTCAGTAATGTAGAAATTTCTTCATTATGGAACGTTCAGTAAGGGGGAAATTTCCTCTCTATGGGCTCTTAGGTAGTTCAGTAAGGTAGAAATTTCTTCATTATGGGCCGTTCAGTAAGGGAGAAATTTCCTCCCTCTGGGCACTTAGGTAGTTCAGTACGGTAGAAATTTCTTCATAAGGGAGAAATTTCCTTTCTGTGGGATCTTAGGTAGTTCAGCAAAGTAGAAATTTCTTCATTAGTGGCCGTTCAGTAAGAGAGAAATTTAATTTCTAAGGGCCCTTAGGTAGTTCAGTAATGTAAAAATTTGTTCATTATGGGAAGTTCAGTAAGGGAGAAATTTCCTCTCTATGGGCTCTTAGGTAGGTCAGTAAAGTAGAAATTTCTTCATTATGATCCGTTCAGTAAGGGAAGAATTTCCTCACTATGGGCTCTTAGGTTGTTCAGTAAGGTAGAAATTTTTTCATTATGGGTCGTTCAGTAAGGGAAAAATTTCCTCTCTATGGGCTCTTAGGTAGTTCAGTAAGGTAGAAATTTCTTCATTATGTGCAGTTGAGTTAGGGAAAAATTTCCTCTCTATGGGCTCTAAGGTAATCCAGTAAGGTAGAAATTTCTTCATTATGGGCCGTTCAGTAAGTAAAAAAATTCCTCTCTATGGGCCCTTAGGTAGTTCAGTAAGGTAGAAATTTCTTCATTATAGGTCGTTCAGTAAGGGAGAAATTACCTCCCTTTGGGCTCTTAGGTAGTTCAGTAAGGTAGAAATTTCTTCATTATGGGCCGTTCAGTAAGGGAAAATTTCTTTCTCTATGGACCCTTAGGTAGTTCAGTAAGGTAGAAATTTCTTCATTAGGGCCCGTTCAGTAAGGGAGAAATTTGATCTCTATGATCTCTTAGGAAGTTCAGTAAGGTAGAAATTTGGGCTCATAGGTAGCTCAGTAGGGTAGAAATTTCTTCATTATGAGCCGTTCACTAAGGGAGAAATTTCCTCTCTATTAACCCTTAGGTAGTTCGGTAAAGTAGAAATTTCTTCATTATGGTCCGTTCAGTAAGGGAAAAATTTCCTCTCTATGGGCTCTTAGGTAGTTCAGTAAATTAGAAATTTCTTCATTATGGGCCGTTCAGCAAACGAAAAATTTCCTCTCTATTGGCTCTTAGGTAGTTCAGTAAGGTAGAAATTTCTTCATTATGGCCCGTTCAGTAGGGGAGAAATTTCCTCTATATGGGCTCTTAGGTAGTTCAGTAAGGTAGAAATTTCTCCATTATGGGGCGTTCAGTAAGGGAAAAATTGCCTCTCAATGGGCTCTTAGGTAGGTCAGTAAGGTAGAAGTTTCTTCATTATGGGCCGTTCAGTAAGGTAGAAATTTCTTCATTATGGGCCGTTCAGTAGGGAAGAAATTTCCTCTCTATGGGCTCTTAGGTAGTTCAGTAAGGTTGAAATTTCTTCATTATGAGCCGTTCATTAAGGGAGAAATTTCCTCTCTATGGACCCTTAGGTAGTTCAGTAAGGTAGAAATTTCTCCATTATGGGGCGTTCAGTAAGGGAAAAATTGCCTCTCAATGGGCTCTTAGGTAGTTCAGTAAGGTTGAAATTTCTTCATTATGAGCCGTTCATTAAGGGAGAAATTTCCTCTCTATGGACTCTTAGGTAGTTCAGTAAGGTAGAAATTTCTTCATTATGGGCCGTTCAGTAAATGAGAAATTTTTTCTCTATGGGCTCGTAGGTAGTTCAGTAAGGTAGAAATTTCTTCATTATGAGCCGTTCAGTAAGGGAGAAATTACCTCTCTATGGGCTCTTACTTAGTTCAGTAAGGTAGAAATTTCTCTATTACGGGTAGTTCAGTAAGGGAGAAATTTCTTCTCTTTTGACTCTTAGGTAGTTCAGTAAGGTAGAAATTTCTTCATTATGAGCCATTCAGTAAGGGAGAAATTTCCTACCTCTGGGCCCTGAGGTAGTTCAGTAAGGTAGAAATTTCTTCATTATGAGCCGTTCAGTAAGGGAGAAATATCCTCTCTATGGACTCTTAGGTAGTTCAGTAAGGTAGAAATTTCTTCATAATGGGCCGTTCAGTAAGGGAGAAATTTCCTCTCTATGGGCTCTTAGGTAGTTCAGTAAGGTAGAAATTTCTTCATTATTGGCCGTTCAGTAAGTGAAAAATTGCCTCTCAATGGGCTCTTAGGTAGTTCAGTAAGGTAGAAATTTCTTCATTATGAGCCGTTCAGTAAGGGAGAAATTTTGTCTCTAAGCGCTCTTAGGTAGTTCAGTAAGGTAGAAATTTCTTCCTTATGGGTCGTTCAGTAAGGGAGAAATTTCCTCTTTATGTACTCTTAGGTAGTTCAGTAAGGTAGAAATTTCTTCATTATGGCCCGTTCAGTAGGGGAGGAATTTCCTCTATATGGGCTCTTAGGTAGTTCAGTAATGTAGAAATTTCTCCATTATGGGGCGTTCAGTAAGGGAAAAATTGCCTCTCAATGGGCTCTTAGGTAGTTCAGTAAGGTAGAAATTTCTCCATTATGGGGCGTTCAGTAAGGGAAAAATTGCCTCTCAATGGGCTCTTAGGTAGTTCAGTAAGGTAGAAGTTTCTTCATTATGGGCCGTTCAGTAAGGTAGAAATTTCTTCATTATGGGCCGTTCAGTAGGGAAGAAATTTCCTCTCTATGGGCTCTTAGGTAGTTCAGTAAGGTTGAAATTTCTTCATTATGAGCCGTTCATTAAGGGAGAAATTTCCTCTCTATGGACCCTTAGGTAGTTCAGTAAGGTAGAAATTTCTTCATTATTTGTCGTTCAGTAAGGGAGAAATTTCCTCTCTTTTGACTCTTAGGTAGTTCAGTAAGGTAGAAACTTCTTCATTATGGGCCGTTCAGTAAATGAGAAATTTTTTCTCTATGGGCTCGTAGGTAGTTCAGTAAGGTAGAAATTTCTTCATTATGAGCCGTTCAGTAAGGGAGAAATTACCTCTCTATGGGCTCTTACTTAGTTCGGTAAGGTAGAAATTTCTTTATTACGGGTCGTTCAGTAAGGGAGAAATTTCTTCTCTTTTGACTCTTAGGTAGTTCAGTAAGGTAGAAATTTCTTACTTATGGGTCGTTCAGTAAGGGAGAAATTTCCTCTTTATGTACTCTTAGGTAGTTCAGTAAGGTAGAAATTTCTTCATTATGAGCCGTTCAGTAAGGGAGAAATTTCCTCTCTAAGGGCCCTTAGGTAGTTCAGTAAGGTAGAAATTTCTTCATTATGGGCAGTTGAGTTAGGGAGAAATTTCCTCTCTATGGGCTCTTAGGTAGTTCAGTAAGGTAGAAATTTCTTCATTATGGGCCGTTCAGTAAGTACAAAATTTCCTCTCTATGGGCTTTTAGGTAGTTCAGTAAGGTAGAAATTTCTTCATTATAGGCCGTTCAGTAAGGGAAAAATTTCTTCTCTATCGACCCTTAGGTAGTTCAGTAAGTTAGAAATTTCTTCATTATGGCCCGTTCAGTAAAGGAGAAATTTGATCTCTATGGGCTCTTAGGTAGTTCAGTAAGGTAGAAATTTCTTCATTATGGGCCGTTCAGTAAGGGAAAAATTTCTTCTCTATGGACCCTTAGGTAGTTCAGTAAGTTAGAAATTTCTTCATTATGGCCCGTTCAGAAAGGGAGAAATTTGATCTCTATGGGCTCTTAGGTAGTTCAGTAAGGTAGAAATTTCTTCATTATATGCCGTTCAATAAATAAGAAATTTTCTCTCTATGGGCCCTTAGGCAGTTCATTAAGGTAGAAATTTTTTCATTACATTACGGCTCATAATGAAGAAATTTCTACATTACTGAACTACCTAAATGCCCTTAGAAAGGAAATTCCTACCTTACAGAATGGCCCATAATGAAGAAATTTCAACCTTACTGAACTACATAAGAGCCCATAGAGAGGAAATTTCTCCCTTACTGCATATCCCATAATGATGAAATTTCTACCTTACTGAGCTATCTAAGGGCCAATAGAGAGAAAATTTCTCCCTAACTGAACTTCTCATAATGAAGAAATTTTTACCTTACTGAACTACCTAAGGGCCCTTAGAGAGGAAACTTCTCCCTTACTGAACTTCCCATAATGAAGAAATTTCTACATTACTGAGCTAAATAAGTGCAATTAGAAAGGAAATTTCTCTCTTACTGAACTTCCCATAATGAAGAAATTTCTACATTACTGAATTACCTAAGATCCCTTAGAGAGGAAACTTCTCCCTTACTGAACTTCCCATAATGAAGAAATTTCTACATTACTGAGCTACATAAGGGCCCTTAGAAAGGAAATTTCTCTCTTACTGATCGGCCCATAATGAAGAAATTTCTACATTACTGAACTACCTAAGGGCCCTTAGAGAGGAAACTTCTCCCTTACTGAACTTCCCATAATGAAGAAATTTCTACATTACTGATCTACCTAAGTGCCCTTAGAAAGGAAATTTCTCTCTTACTGATCGGCATATAATGAAGAAATTTCTACCTTACTGAACTACCTAAGGGTCCATAGAGAAGAAATTTTTCCCTTACTGAACGGCCCATAATGAAGAAATTTCTACATTACTGAACTACCTAAGGGCCCTTAGAGAGGAAACTTCTCCCTTACTGAACTTCCAATAATGAAGAAATTTCTACATTACTGAGCTAAATAAGTGCAATTAGAAAGGAAATTTCTCTCTTACTGAACTTCCCATAATGAAGAAATTTCTACATTACTGAATCACCTAAGATCCCTTAGAGAGGAAACTTCTCCCTTACTGAACTTCCCATAATGAAGAAATTTCTACATTACTGAGCTACATAAGGGCCCTTAGAAAGGAAATTTCTCTCTTACTGATCGGCCCATAATGAAGAAATTTCTACATTACTGAACTACCTAAGGGCCCTTAGAGAGGAAACTTCTCCCTTACTGAACTTCCCATAATGAAGAAATTTCTACATTACTGATCTACCTAAGTGCCCTTAGAAAGGAAATTTCTCTCTTACTGATCGGCCCATAATGAAGAAATTTCTACCTTACTGAACTACCTAAGGGTCCATAGAGAAGAAATTTTTCCCTTACTGAACGGCCCATAATGAAGAAATTTCTACATTACTGAACTACCTAAGGGCCCTTAGAGAGGAAACTTCTCCCTTACTGAACTTCCCATAATGAAGAAATTTCTACATTACTGAGCTACCTAAGGGCCCTTAGAAAGGAAATTTCTCTCTTACTGAACGGCCCATAATGAAGAAATTTCTACCTTACTGAACTACCTAAGGGCCCTTAGAAAGGAAATTTCTC
This sequence comes from Xylota sylvarum, assembly GCA_905220385.1. Lineage (NCBI taxonomy): Eukaryota > Metazoa > Arthropoda > Insecta > Diptera > Syrphidae > Xylota > Xylota sylvarum. The sequence goes on from CAJMZQ010000074.1 coordinate 1,093,071, forward strand.
TCTTACTGAACGGCCCATAATGAAGAAATTTCTACCTTACTGAACTACCTAAGGGTCCATAGAGAAGAAATGTTTCCCTTACTGAACGGCCCATAATGAAGAAATTTCTACCTTACTGAACTGCCTAAGAGCCCATAGAGAGGAAATTTTTTACTTGCTGAACGGCCCATAATGAAGAAATTTCTACCTTACTGAACTACCTAAGAGCCCATAGAGAGGAAATTTCTCCCTTACTGAACGGCCCGTAATGAAGAAATTTCTACCTTAATGAACTGCCTAAGGGCCCATAGAGAGAAAATTTCTCCCTTACTGAACGGCCCGTAATGAAGAAATTTCTACCTTAATGAACTGCCTAAGGGCCCATAGAGAGAAAATTTCTTATTTATTGAACGGCCCATAATGACGAAATTTCTACCTTACTGAACTACCTAAGAGCCCATAGAGACGAAATTTCTCCCTTACTGAACGGCCCATAATGAAGAAATTTCTACATTACTGAACTACCTAAGGGCCCTTAGAGAGGAAACTTCTCCCTTACTGAACTTCCCATAATGAAGAAATTTCTACATTACTGAGCTACCTAAGGGCCCTTAGAAAGGAAATTTCTCTCTAACTCAACTGCCCATAATGAAGAAATTTCTACCTTATTGAACTACCTAAGGGCAGTTAGAGAGGAAATTTTTCCCTTACTGAACGGACCATAATGAAGAAATTTCTACTTTACCGAACGACCTTATTGTCCATAGAGAGGAAATTTTCTCTATTACTGAACGGCCCATAATGAAGAAATTTCTACCTTACTGACCTACCTAATTGCCCCTAGAGAGGAAATTTCTCCCTTACTGAACGGCCCGTAATGAAGAAATTTCTACCTTAATGAACTGCCTAAGGGCCCGTAGAGAGAAAATTTCTTATTTATTGAACGGCCCATAATGAAGAAATTTCTACGTTACTGAACTACCTAAGAGCCCATACAGACGAAATTTCTCCCTTACTGAACTTCCCATAATGAAGAAATTTCTACATTACTGAACTACCTAAGGGCCCTTAGAGAGGAAACTTCTCCCTTACTGAACTTCCCATAATGAGGAAATTTCTACATTACTGAGCTACCTAAGGGCCCTTAGAAAGGAAATTTCTCTCTTACTGAACGGCCCATAATGAAGAAATTTCTACCTTACTGAACTACCTAGGGGTCCATAGAGAAGAAATGTTTCCCTTACTGAACGACCCATAATGAAGAAATTTCTACCTTACTGAACTGCCTAAGAGCCCATAGAGAGGAAATTTTTTACTTGCTGAACGGCCCATAATGAAGAAATTTCTACCTTACTGAACTACCTAAGAGCCCATAGAGAGGAAATTTTTCCCTTACTGAACGGACCATAATGAAGAAATTTCTACTTTACCGAACGACCTTATTGTTTATAGAGAGGAAATTTTCTCTATTACGGAACGGCCCATAATGAAGAAATTTCTACCTTACTGACCTACCTAAGGGCCCCTAGAGAGGAAATTTCTCCCTTACTGAACGGGCCATAATGAAGAAATTTCTACCTTACTGAACTACCTAAGGGTCCATAGAGAAGAAATTTTTCCCTTACTGAACGGCCCATAATGAAGAAATTTCTGCCTTACTGAACTTACTGAACTACCTAAGGGTCCATAGAGAAGCAATTTTTCCCTTACTGAACGGCCCATAATGAAGAAATTTCTACCTTACTGAACTACCTAAGAGCCCATAGAGAGGAAATTTCTCCCTAACTCAACTGCCCATAATGAAGAAATTTCTACCTTACTGAACTACCTAAGGGCCCTTAGAGAGGAAACTTCTCCCTTACTGAACGGCTCATAATGAAGAAATTTCTACCTTACTGAACTACCTAAGAGCCCATAGAGATCAAATTTCTCCCTTACTGAACGGGCCATAATGAAGAAATTTCTACCTTACTGAACTACCTAAGGGTCCATAGAGAGAAAATTTCTTATTTACTGAACGGCCCATAATGAAGAAATTTCTACCTTACTGAACTACCTAAGGGTCCATAGAGAAGAAATTTTTCCCTTACTGAACGGCCCATAATGAAGAAATTTCTGCCTTACTGAACTTACTGAACTACCTAAGGGTCCATAGAGAAGAAATTTTTCCCTTACTGAACGGCCCATAATGAAGAAATTTCTACCTTACTGAACTACCTAAGAGCCCATAGAGATCAAATTTCTCCCTTACTGAACGGGCCATAATGAAGAAATTTCTACCTTACTGAACTACCTAAGGGTCCATAGAGAAGAAATTTTTCCCTTACTGAACGGCCCATAATGAAGAAATTTCTGCCTTACTGAACTTACTGAACTACCTAAGGGTCCATAGAGAAGCAATTTTTCCCTTACTGAACGGCCCATAATGAAGAAATTTCTACCTTACTGAACTACCTAAGAGCCCATAGAGAGGAAATTTCTCCCTAACTCAACTGCCCATAATGAAGAAATTTCTACCTTACTGAACTACCTAAGGGCCCTTAGAGAGGAAACTTCTCCCTTACTGAACGGCTCATAATGAAGAAATTTCTACCTTACTGAACTACCTAAGAGCCCATAGAGAGGAAATTTCTCTCTAACTCAACTGCCCATAATGAAGAAATTTCTACCTTATTGAACTACCTAAGGGCAGTTAGAGAGGAAATTTTTCCCTTACTGAACGGACCATAATGAAGAAATTTCTACTTTACCGAACGACCTTATTGTCCATAGAGAGGAAATTTTCTCTATTACTGAACGGCCCATAATGAAGAAATTTCTACCTTACTGACCTACCTAAGATCCCATAGAAAGGAAATTTCTCCCTTACCGAACGCCCAATAATGAAGAAATTTCTACCTTACTGAACTACCTAAGAGCCCATAGAGAGGAAATTTCTCCCTTACTGAACGGCTCATAATGAAGAAATTTCTACCTTACTGAACTACCTAAGAGCCCATTAGGAGGCAATTTTTCCCTTACTGAACGGCCAATAATGAAGAAATTTCTACCTTACTGAACTACCTAAGAGCCCATAGAGAGGAAATTTCTCCCTTACTGAACCCCCCATTATGAAGAAATTTCTACCTTACTGAACTAATTAAGGGCATATAGAGAGGAAATTTCTCCCTTACTGAACGGCTCATAATGAAGAAATTTCTACCTTACTGAACTACCTAAGAGCGCTTAGAGACAAAAATTTCTCAGTAACTGCAGGGCCAATAATGAAGAAATTTCTACCTTACTGAACTACCTAAGAGCCCATAGAGAGGAAATTTCTCCCTTACTGAACGGGCCATAATGAAGAAATTTCTACCTTACTGAACTACCTCAGGGCCCAGAGGTAATAAATTTCTAGCTTACTGAATGGCTCATAATGAAGAAATTTCTACCTTACTGAACTACCTAAGGGTCCATAGAGAGGAAATTTCTCCCTTTCTGAACGGCCCATTATGAAGAAATTTCTACCTTACTGAACTACCTAAGAGCCCATTGAGAGGCAATTTTTCCCTTACTGAACGGCCAATAATGAAGAAATTTCTACCTTACTGAACTACCTAAGAGCCCATAGAGAGGAAATTTCTCCCTTACTGAACGGCCCATTATGAAGAAATTTCTACCTTACTGAACTAATTAAGGGCATATAGAGAGGAAATTTCTCCCTTACTGAACGCCCCATAATGGAGAAATTTCTACCTTACTGAACTACCTAAGAGCCCATAGAGAGGAAATTTCTCCCTTACTGAACGGCAGATTATGAAGAAATGTCTACCTTACTGAACTACCTAAGGGTCCATAGAGAGGAAATTTCTCCCTTACCGAACGGCTCATAATGAAGAAATTTCTGCCTTACTGAACTACCTAAGAGTCCATAGAGAGGAAATTTCTCCCTTACTGAACGGCCCATTATGAAGAAATTTCTACCTTACTGAACTACCTAAGAGCCCATTGAGAAGCAATTTTTCAATTACTGAACGGCCAATAATGAAGAAATTTCTACCTTACTGAACTACCTAAGAGCCCATAGAGAGGTAATTTTTCCCTTACTAAACGGCTCATATTGAAGAAATTTCTACCTTACTGAACTACCTAAGGGTCCATAGAGAGGAAATTTCTCCCTTACTGAACGGCCCATATTGAAGAAATTTCTACCTTACTGAACTACCTAAGAGCCCATAGAGAGGAAATTTCTCCCTTACTGAACGGCTCATAATGAAGAAATTTCTACCTTACTGAACTACCTACGAGCCCATAGAGAGGAAATTTCTCATTTACTGAACGGCCCATAATGAAGAAGTTTCTACCTTACTGAACTACCTAAGAGTCAAAAGAGAGGAAATTTCTCCCTTACTGAACGACAAATAATGAAGAAATTTCTACCTTACTGAACTACCTAAGGGTCCATAGAGAGGAAATTTCTCCCTTACTGAACGGCCCATATTGAAGAAATTTCTACCTTACTGAACTACCTAAGAGCCCATAGAGAGGAAATTTCTCCCTTACTGAACGGCTCATAATGAAGAAATTTCTACCTTACTGAACTACCTACGAGCCCATAGAGAGGAAATTTCTCATTTACTGAACGGCCCATATTGAAGAAATTTCTACCTTACTGAACTACCTAAGAGTCAAAAGAGAGGAAATTTCTCCCTTACTGAACGGCTCATAATGAAGAAATTTCTACCTTACTGAACTACCTACGAGCCCATAGAGAGGAAATTTCTCATTTACTGAACGGCCCATAATGAAGAAGTTTCTACCTTACTGAACTACCTAAGAGTCAAAAGAGAGGAAATTTCTCCCTTACTGAACGGCCCATTATGAAGAAATTTCTACCTTACTGAACTACCTAAGAGCCCATTGAGAAGCAATTTTTCAATTACTGAACGGCCAATAATGAAGAAATTTCTACCTTACTGAACTACCTATGAGCCCATAGAGAGGTAATTTTTCCCTTACTAAACGGCTCATATTGAAGAAATTTCTACCTTACTGAACTACCTAAGGGTCCATAGAGAGGAAATTTCTCCCTTACTGAACGGCCCATATTGAAGAAATTTCTACCTTACTGAACTACCTAAGAGCCCATAGAGAGGAAATTTCTCCCTTACTGAACGGCTCATAATGAAGAAATTTCTACCTTACTGAACTACCTACGAGCCCATAGAGAGGAAATTTCTCATTTACTGAACGGCCCATAATGAAGAAGTTTCTACCTTACTGAACTACCTAAGAGTCAAAAGAGAGGAAATTTCTCCCTTACTGAACGGCCCATAATGAAGAAATTTCTACCTTACTGGATTACCTTAGAGCCCATAGCGAGGAAATTTTTCCCTAACTCAATTGCACATAATGGAGAAATTTCTATATTACTGAACTACCTAAGGGCCCATATAGAGGAAATTTCTCCCCTACTGAACGGGCCATAATGAAGAAATTTCTACCTTACTGAACTACCTAAGAGTACATAAAGAGGAAATTTCTCCCTTACTGAACGACCCATAAGGAAACAAAATTTCTCCCTTACTTATTTTTTACTTGCTGAACGGCCCATAATGAAGAAATTTCTACCTTACTGAACTACCTAAGAGCCCATAAAGAGGAAATTTTTCCCTTACTGAACGGACCATAATGAAGAAATTTCTACTTTACCGAACGACCTTATTGTTTATAGAGAGGAAATTTTCTCTATTACGGAACGGCCCATAATGAAGAAATTTCTACCTTACTGACCTACCTAAGGGCCCCTAGAGAGGAAATTTCTCCCTTACTGAACGGGCCATAATGAAGAAATTTCTACCTTACTGAACTACCTAAGGGTCCATAGAGAAGAAATTTTTCCCTTACTGAACGGCCCATAATGAAGAAATTTCTGCCTTACTGAACTTACTGAACTACCTAAGGGTCCATAGAGAAGCAATTTTTCCCTTACTGAACGGCCCATAATGAAGAAATTTCTACCTTACTGAACTACCTAAGAGCCCATAGAGAGGAAATTTCTCCCTAACTCAACTGCCCATAATGAAGAAATTTCTACCTTACTGAACTACCTAAGGGCCCTTAGAGAGGAAACTTCTCCCTTACTGAACGGCTCATAATGAAGAAATTTCTACCTTACTGAACTACCTAAGAGCCCATAGAGATCAAATTTCTCCCTTACTGAACGGGCCATAATGAAGAAATTTCTACCTTACTGAACTACCTAAGGGTCCATAGAGAGAAAATTTCTTATTTACTGAACGGCCCATAACGAAGAAATTTCTACCTTACTGAACTACCTAAGGGTCCATAGAGAAGAAATTTTTCCCTTACTGAACGGCCCATAATGAAGAAATTTCTGCCTTACTGAACTTACTGAACTACCTAAGGGTCCATAGAGAAGAAATTTTTCCCTTACTGAACGGCCCATAATGAAGAAATTTCTACCTTACTGAACTACCTAAGAGCCCATAGAGATCAAATTTCTCCCTTACTGAACGGGCCATAATGAAGAAATTTCTACCTTACTGAACTACCTAAGGGTCCATAGAGAAGAAATTTTTCCCTTACTGAACGGCCCATAATGAAGAAATTTCTGCCTTACTGAACTTACTGAACTACCTAAGGGTCCATAGAGAAGCAATTTTTCCCTTACTGAACGGCCCATAATGAAGAAATTTCTACCTTACTGAACTACCTAAGAGCCCATAGAGAGGAAATTTCTCCCTAACTCAACTGCCCATAATGAAGAAATTTCTACCTTACTGAACTACCTAAGGGCCCTTAGAGAGGAAACTTCTCCCTTACTGAACGGCTCATAATGAAGAAATTTCTACCTTACTGAACTACCTAAGAGCCCATAGAGAGGAAATTTCTCTCTAACTCAACTGCCCATAATGAAGAAATTTCTACCTTATTGAACTACCTAAGGGCAGTTAGAGAGGAAATTTTTCCCTTACTGAACGGACCATAATGAAGAAATTTCTACTTTACCGAACGACCTTATTGTCCATAGAGAGGAAATTTTCTCTATTACTGAACGGCCCATAATGAAGAAATTTCTACCTTACTGACCTACCTAAGATCCCATAGAAAGGAAATTTCTCCCTTACCGAACGCCCAATAATGAAGAAATTTCTACCTTACTGAACTACCTAAGAGCCCATAGAGAGGAAATTTCTCCCTTACTGAACGGCTCATAATGAAGAAATTTCTACCTTACTGAACTACCTAAGAGCCCATTAGGAGGCAATTTTTCCCTTACTGAACGGCCAATAATGAAGAAATTTCTACCTTACTGAACTACCTAAGAGCCCATAGAGAGGAAATTTCTCCCTTACTGAACGGCCCATTATGAAGAAATTTCTACCTTACTGAACTAATTAAGGGCATATAGAGAGGAAATTTCTCCCTTACTGAACGGCTCATAATGAAGAAATTTCTACCTTACTGAACTACCTAAGAGCGCTTAGAGACAAAAATTTCTCAGTAACTGCACGGCCAATAATGAAGAAATTTCTACCTTACTGAACTACCTAAGAGCCCATAGAGAGGAAATTTCTCCCTTACTGAACGGGCCATAATGAAGAAATTTCTACCTTACTGAACTACCTCAGGGCCCAGAGGTAATAAATTTCTAGCTTACTGAATGGCTCATAATGAAGAAATTTCTACCTTACTGAACTACCTAAGGGTCCATAGAGAGGAAATTTCTCCCTTTCTGAACGGCCCATTATGAAGAAATTTCTACCTTACTGAACTACCTAAGAGCCCATTGAGAGGCAATTTTTCCCTTACTGAACGGCCAATAATGAAGAAATTTCTACCTTACTGAACTACCTAAGAGCCCATAGAGAGGAAATTTCTCCCTTACTGAACGGCCCATTATGAAGAAATTTCTACCTTACTGAACTAATTAAGGGCATATAGAGAGGAAATTTCTCCCTTACTGAACGCCCCATAATGGAGAAATTTCTACCTTACTGAACTACCTAAGAGCCCATAGAGAGGAAATTTCTCCCTTACTGAACGGCAGATTATGAAGAAATGTCTACCTTACTGAACTACCTAAGGGTCCATAGAGAGGAAATTTCTCCCTTACCGAACGGCTCATAATGAAGAAATTTCTGCCTTTCTGAACTACCTAAGAGTCCATAGAGAGGAAATTTCTCCCTTACTGAACGGCCCATTATGAAGAAATTTCTACCTTACTGAACTACCTAAGAGCCCATTGAGAAGCAATTTTTCAATTACTGAACGGCCAATAATGAAGAAATTTCTACCTTACTGAACTACCTAAGAGCCCATAGAGAGGTAATTTTTCCCTTACTAAACGGCTCATATTGAAGAAATTTCTACCTTACTGAACTACCTAAGGGTCCATAGAGAGGAAATTTCTCCCTTACTGAACGGCCCATATTGAAGAAATTTCTACCTTACTGAACTACCTAAGAGCCCATAGAGAGGAAATTTCTCCCTTACTGAACGGCTCATAATGAAGAAATTTCTACCTTACTGAACTACCTAAGAGCCCATAGAGAGGAAATTTCTCATTTACTGAACGGCCCATAATGAAGAAGTTTCTACCTTACTGAACTACCTAAGAGTCAAAAGAGAGGAAATTTCTCCCTTACTGAACGGCCCATATGGAAGAAATTTCTACCTTACTGAACTACCTAAGGGTCCATAGAGAGGCAATTTTTCCCTTACTGGGGCGTTCACTGAACGGCCCATAATGAAGAAATTTCTACCTTACTGGATTACCTTAGAGCCCATAGCGAGGAAATTTTTCCCTAACTCAATTGCACATAATGGAGAAATTTCTATATTACTGAACTACCTAAGGGCCCATATAGAGGAAATTTCTCCCCTACTGAACGGGCCATAATGAAGAAATTTCTACCTTACTGAACTACCTAAGAGTACATAAAGAGGAAATTTCTCCCTTACTGAACGACCCATAAGGAAGAAATTTCTACCTTACTGAACTTCCTAAGAGCGCTTAGAAACAAAATTTCTCCCTTACTGAACGGCCCATAATGAAGAAATTTCTACCTTACTGAACTACCTAAGAGCCCATTGAGAGGCAATTTTTCCCTTACTGAACGGCCCATATTGAAGAAATTTCTACCTTACTGAACTACCTAAGAGCCCATAGAGAGGAAATTTCTCCCTTACTGAACGGCTCATAATGAAGAAATTTCTACCTTACTGAACTACCTACGAGCCCATAGAGAGGAAATTTCTCATTTACTGAACGGCCCATAATGAAGAAGTTTCTACCTTACTGAACTACCTAAGAGTCAAAAGAGAGGAAATTTCTCCCTTACTGAACGACAAATAATGAAGAAATTTCTACCTTACTGAACTACCTAAGGGTCCATAGAGAGGCAATTTTTCCCTTACTGGGGCGTTCACTGAACGGCCCATAATGAAGAAATTTCTACCTTACTGGATTACCTTAGAGCCCATAGCGAGGAAATTTTTCCCTAACTCAATTGCACATAATGGAGAAATTTCTATATTACTGAACTACCTAAGGGCCCATATAGAGGAAATTTCTCCCCTACTGAACGGGCCATAATGAAGAAATTTCTACCTTACTGAACTACCTAAGAGTACATAAAGAGGAAATTTCTCCCTTACTGAACGACCCATAAGGAAGAAATTTCTACCTTACTGAACTTCCTAAGAGCGCTTAGAAACAAAATTTCTCCCTTACTGAACGGCCCATAATGAAGAAATTTCTACCTTACTGAACTACCTAAGAGCCCATTGAGAGGCAATTTTTCCCTTACTGAACGCCCCATAATGGAGAAATTTCTACCTTACTGAACTACCTAAGAGCCCATAGAGAGGAAATTTCTCCCTTACTGAACGGCCCATTATGAAGAAATTTCTACCTTACTGAACTAATTAAGGGCATATAGAGAGGAAATTTCTCCCTTACTGAACGCCCCATAATGGAGAAATTTCTACCTTACTGAACTACCTAAGAGCCCATAGAGAGGAAATTTCTCCCTTACTGAACGGCAGATTATGAAGAAATGTCTACCTTACTGAACTACCTAAGGGTCCATAGAGAGGAAATTTCTCCCTTACCGAACGGCTCATAATGAAGAAATTTCTGCCTTACTGAACTACCTAAGAGTCCATAGAGAGGAAATTTCTCCCTTACTGAACGGCCCATTATGAAGAAATTTCTACCTTACTGAACTACCTAAGAGCCCATTGAGAAGCAATTTTTCAATTACTGAACGGCCAATAATGAAGAAATTTCTACCTTACTGAACTACCTATGAGCCCATAGAGAGGTAATTTTTCCCTTACTAAACGGCTCATATTGAAGAAATTTCTACCTTACTGAACTACCTAAGGGTCCATAGAGAGGAAATTTCTCCCTTACTGAACGGCCCATATTGAAGAAATTTCTACCTTACTGAACTACCTAAGAGCCCATAGAGAGGAAATTTCTCCCTTACTGAACGGCTCATAATAAAGAAATTTCTACCTTACTGAACTACCTACGAGCCCATAGAGAGGAAATTTCTCATTTACTGAACGGCCCATAATGAAGAAGTTTCTACCTTACTGAACTACCTAAGAGTCAAAAGAGAGGAAATTTCTCCCTTACTGAACGACAAATAATGAAGAAATTTCTACCTTACTGAACTACCTAAGGGTCCATAGAGAGGCAATTTTTCCCTTACTGGGGCGTTCACTGAACGGCCCATAATGAAGAAATTTCTACCTTACTGGATTACCTTAGAGCCCATAGCGAGGAAATTTTTCCCTAACTCAATTGCACATAATGGAGAAATTTCTATATTACTGAACTACCTAAGGGCCCATATAGAGGAAATTTCTCCCCTACTGAACGGGCCATAATGAAGAAATTTCTACCTTACTGAACTACCTAAGAGTACATAAAGAGGAAATTTCTCCCTTACTGAACGACCCATAAGGAAGAAATTTCTACCTTACTGAACTTCCTAAGAGCGCTTAGAAACAAAATTTCTCCCTTACTGAACGGCCCATAATGAAGAAATTTCTACCTTACTGAACTACCTAAGAGCCCATTGAGAGGCAATTTTTCCCTTACTGAACGCCCCATAATGGAGAAATTTCTACCTTACTGAACTACCTAAGAGCCCATAGAGAGGAAATTTCTCCCTTACTGAACGGCAGATTATGAAGAAATTTCTACCTTACTGAACTACCTAAGGGTCCATAGAGAGAAAATTTCTCCCTTACCGAACGGCTCATAATGAAGAAATTTCTACCTTACTGAACTACCTAAGAGTCCATAGAGAGGAAATTTCTCCCTTACTGAACGGCCCATTATGAAGAAATTTCTACCTTACTGAACTACTTAAGGGTCCATAGAGAGGAAATTTCTCCCTTACCGAACGGCTCATAATGAAGAAATTTCTACCTTACTGAACTACCTAAGAGCCCATAGAGAGGAAATTTCTCCCTTACTGAACGGCAGATTATGAAGAAATTTCTACCTTACTGAACTACCTAAGGGTCCATAGAGAGGAAATTTCTCCCTTACCGAACGGCTCATAATGAAGAAATTTCTACCTTACTGAACTACCTAAGAGTCCATAGAGAGGAAATTTCTCCCTTACTGAACGGCCCATATGGAAGAAATTTCTACCTTACTGAACTACCTAAGAGCGTAAAGAGAGGAAATTTTTCCCTTACTGAACGGTCAATAATAAAGAAATTTCTAGCTTACTGAACTACCTAAGAGCCCATAGAGAGGAAATTACTCCCTTACTATATGAATATAATAATGAAGAAATTTCTACCTTACTGAACTACCTAAGTGTCCATAGAGAGGAAATTTCTCCCTTACTGAACGGCCCATATTGAAGAAATTTCTACCTTACTGAACTACCTAAGAGCCCATAGAGAGGAAATTTTTCCCTTACTGAACGGCCCATAATGAAGAAATTTCTAATTTACTGAACTACCTAAGAGCCCATAGAGAGGAAATTTTTCCCTTACTGAACGGACCATAATGAAGAAATTTCTACTTTACCGAACTACCTAAGGGTCCATAGAGAGGAAATTTCTCCCTTAGTGAACGGCTCATAATGAAGAAATTTCTACCTTACTGAACTACCTAAGGGCCCATAGAGAGGAATTTTTTTACTTACTGAACGGCCCATAATGAAGAAATTTCTACCTTACTGGATTACCATAGCTCCTTACTGGAGCCCATAGCGAGGAAATTTTTCCCTAACTCAACTGCACATAATGAAGAAATTTCTACCTTACTGAACTACCTAAGAGCCCATAGAGAGAAAATTTTTCCCTTACTGAACGGCCCATAATGAAAAAATTTCTACCTTACTGAACTACCTAAGAGCCCATAGTGAGGAAATTCTTCCCTTACTGAACGGATCATAATGAAGAAATTTCTACTTTACTGACCTACCTAAGAGCCCATAGAGAGGAAATTTCTCCCTTACTGAACTTCCCATAATAAACAAATTTTTACATTACTGAACTACCTAAGGGCCCTTAGAAAGGAAATTTCTCTCTTACTGAACGGCCCATAATGAAGAAATTTCTACCTTACTGAACTACCTAAGCGCCCAGAGAGAGGAAATTTCTCCTTACTGAACTACCTGACAGTCTGTAGAGAAGAAATTTCTCATTTACTGAAGGGATCATAATGAAGAAATTTCTACCTTACTGAACTACCTAAGGGTCCATAGAGAGGAAATTTCTAATTTACTGAACGGAGAATAATGAAGAAATTTCTACCTTGCTGAACTACCTAAGATCCCATAGAAAGGAAATTTCTCCCGTATGAAGAATTTTCTACCGTACTGAACTACCTTAGGGCCCAGAGGAAGGAAATTTCTCCCTTACTGAACGGCCCATAATGAAGAAATTTCTACCTTACTGAACTACCTAAGAGATCATAGAGAGGAAATTTCCCCCTTACTGAACGACCCATAATGAAGAAATTTCTACCTTACTGAACTACCTAAGAGCCCATAGAGAGGAAATTTCTCCCTAACTCAACTGCCCATAATGAAAAAAATTCTACCTAACTGAACTAAGTAGGGGTCCATAGAGAGGAAATTTCTCCATTACTGAACGGCTCATAATGAAGAAATTTCTACCTTACTGAACTACCTAAGGGTCCATAGAGAGGAAATTGCTCGCTTACTGAACGGCCCATAATGAAGAAATTTCTACCTTACTGAACTACCTAAGAGCCCATAGAGAGGAAATTTCTCCCTTACTGAACGGCCCATATTGAAGAAATTTCTACCTTACTGAACTACCTAAGAGCCCATAGAGAGGAAATTTTTCCCTTACTGAACGGCCCATAATGAAGAAATATCTAATTTACTGAACTACCTAAGAGCATATAGAGAGGAAATTTTTCCCTTACTGAACGGTCAATAATAAAAAAATTTCTACCTTACTGAACTACCTAAGAGCCCAAAGAGACAAAATTTTTCAGTTACTGAACGGCCAATAATGAAGAAATTTCTACCTTACTGAACTACCTAAGAGCCCATAGAGAGGAAATTTTTCCCTTACTGAACGGCTCATAATGAAGAAATTTCTAATTTACTGAACTACCTAAGAGCCCATAGAGAGGAAATTTTTCCCTTACTGAACGGTCAATAATAAAAAAATTTCTACCTTACTGAACTACCTAAGAGCCCAAAGAGAGGAAATTTTTCAGTTACTGAACGGCCAATAATGAAGAAATTTCTACCTTACTGAACTACCTAAGAGCCCATAGAGAGGAAATTTTTCCCTTACTGAACGGCCCATAATGAAGAAATTTCTAATTTACTGAACTATGTAAGAGCCCATAGAGAGGAAATTTTTCCCTTACTGAACGGTCAATAATAAAAAAATTTCTACCTTACTGAACTACCTAAGAGCCCATAGAGAGGAAATTTTTCAGTTACTGAACGGCCAATAATGAAGAAATTTCTACCTTACTGAACTACCTAAGAGCCCATAGAGAGGAAATTTTTTTCTTACTTTTTACTAGTGAAGAAATTTCTACCTTACTGAACTGCCTAAGAGCCCATAGAGAGGAAATTTTTCCCTTACTGAACGGTCAATAATAAGGAAATTTCTAGCTTACTTAACTACCTAAGAGCCCATGGAGAGGAAATTACTCCCTTACTGTATGAATATAATAACGAAGAAATTTCTACCATACTGAACTACCTAAGAGCCCATAGAGAGGAAATTACTCCCTTACTGTATGAATATAATAATGAAGAAATTTCTACCTTACCGAACTACCTAAGGGTCCATAGAGAGGAAATTTCTCCCTTACTGAACGGTCAATAATAAAGAAATTTCTAGCTTACTGAACTACCTAAGAGCAAATAGAGAGGAAATTACTCCCTAACTGTATGAATATAATAATGAAGAAATTTCTACCTTACTGAACTACCTAAGGGTCCGTAGAGAGGAAATTTCTCCCTTACTGAACGGCCCATATTGAAGAAATTTCTACCTTACTGAACTACCTAAGAGCAAATAGAGAGGAAATTTTTCCCTTACTGAACGGTCAATAATAAAGAAATTTCTAGCTTACTGAACTACCTAAGAGCCCATAGAGAGGAAATTACTCCCTTACTGAACGGGCCATAATGAAGGAATTTCTACCTTACTGAACTACCTAAAAGTCCATAGAAATTAAATTTCTCCTTTACTGAACGACCCATTATGAAGAAATTTCTACCTTACTGAACTACCTAAGAGCCCATAGAGAGGAAATTTTCCCTTACTGAACGGTCAATAATAAAGAAATTTCTAGCTTACTGAACTACCTAAGAGCCCATAGAGAGGAAATTACTCCCTTACTGTATGAATATAATAATGAAGAAATTTCTACCTTACTGAACTACCTAAGTTTCCATAGAGAGGAAATTTCTCATTTACTGAACGGCCCATATTGAAGAAATTTCTACCTTACTGAACTACCTAAGAGCCCATAGAGAGGAAAGTTTTCCCTTACTGAACGGTCAATAATAAAGAAATTTCTAGCTTACTGAACTACCTAAGAGCCCATAGAGAGGAAATTTTTCCCTTACTGAACGGTCAATAATAAAAAAATTTCTAGCTTACTGAACTACCTAAGAGCCCATAGAGAGGAAATTTTTTACTGACTTTTTACTAATGAAGAAATTTCTACCTTACTGAACTACCTAAGAGCCCATAGAGATCAAATTTCTCCCTTACTGAACGGGCCATAATGAAGAAATTTCTACCTTACTGAACTGCCTAAGAGCCCATAGAGAGGAAATTTTTCCCTTACTGAACGGTCAATAATAAAGAAATTTCTAGCTTACTGAACTATCTAAGAGCCCATGGAGAGGAAATTACTCCCTTACTGTATGAATATAATAATGAAGAAATTTCTATCTTACTGAACTACCTAAGAGCCCATAGAGAGGAAATTACTCCCTTACTGTATGAATATAATAATGAAGAAATTTCTACCTTACTGAACTACCTAAGGGTCCATAGAGAGGAAATTTCTCCCTTACTGGACGGCCCATATTGAAGAAATGTCTACCTTACTGAACTACCTAAGAGGACATAGAGAGGAAATTTTTCCCTTACTGAACGGTCAATAATAAAGAAATTTCTAGCTTACTGAACTACCTAAGAGCATATAGAGAGGAAATTTCTCCCTTACTGAATGACCCATAATGAAGAAATTTCTATCTTACTGACCTACCTAAGGGCCCTTAGAGAGGAAATTTCTAACTTACTGAAATTCCCATTATGAAGAAATTTGTACATTACTGAACTACCTAAGGGCTATTAGAAATTAAACTTCTCTCTTACTGAACGGCTCATAATGAAGAAATTTCTACCTTACTGAACTACCTAAGAGGAAATTTCTCCCTTACTGAACGACCCATAATGAAGAAATTTCTACCTTACTGAACTACATAAGAGCCCATAGAGAAGAAATTTCCCCCTAACTCAACTGCCCATAATGAAGAAATTTCTACTTTACTGAACTACCTAAGAGCCCATAGAGAGGAAATTACTCCCTTACTGAACGGGCCATAATAAAGGAATTTCTACCTTACTGAACTACCTAAGAGTCCATAGAGATTAAATTTCTCCTTTACTGAACGACCCATTATGAAGAAATTTCTACCTTACTGAACTACCTAAGAGCCCATAGAGAGGAAATTTTTCCCCTACTGAACGGTCAATAATAAAGAAATTTCTAGCTTACTGAACTACCTAAGAGCCCATAGAGGGGAAATTACTCCCTTACTGTATGAATATAATAATGAAGAAATTTCTACCTTACTGAACTACCTAAGGGTCCATAGAGAGGAAATTTCTCCCTTACTGAACGGCCCATATTGAAGAAATTTCTACCTTACTGAACTACCTAAGAGCCCATAGAGAGGAAATTTTTCCCTTACTGAACGGTCAATAATAAAGAAATTTCTAGCTTACTGAACTACCTAAAAGCCCATAGAGAGGAAATTACTCCCTTACTGAACGGGGGATAATGAAGGAATTTCTACCTTACTGAACTACCTAAGAGTCCATAGAGAGGAAATTTCACCTTTACCGAACGACCCATTATGAAGAAATTTCTACCTTACTGAACTACCTAAGAGCATATAGAGAGGAAATTTCTCCCTTAGTGAACGACCCATAATGAAGAAATTTCTACCTTACTGAACTGCCTAAGATTCCATAGAGAGGAAATTTCTCCCTAAATCAACTGCCCATAATGAAGAAATTTCTACCTTACTGAACTACCTAAGAGCCCATAGAGAAGAAATTTCTCCCTAACTCAACTGCCCATAATGAAGAAATTTCTACTTTACTGAACTACCTAAGAGCCCATAGAGAGGAAATTACTCCCTTACTGAACGGGCCATAATGAACCAATTTCTACCTTACTGAACTACCTAAGAGTAAATAGAGAGGAAATTTCTCCTTTACTGAACGACCCATTATGAAGAAATTTCTACCTTACTGAACTACCTAAGAGCCCATAGAAAGGAAATTTTTCCCTTACTGAACGTTCAATAATAAAGAAATTTCTAGCTTACTGAACTACCTAAGAGCCCATATAGAGGAAATTACTCCCTTACTGTATGAATTTAATAATGAAGAAATTTCTACCTTACTGAACTACCTAAGGGTCCATAGAGAGGAAATTTCTCCCTTACTGAACGGCCCATATTGAAGAAATTTCTACCTTACTGAACTACCTAAGAGCCCATAGAGAGGAAATTTTTCCCTTACTGAACGGTCAATAATAAAGAAATTTCTAGCTTACTGAACTACCTAAGAGCCCATAGAGAGGAAATTACTCCCTTACTGAACGGGGGATAATGAAGGAATTTCTACCTTACTGAACTACCTAAGAGTCCATAGAGAGGAAATTTCTCCTTTACTGAACGACCCATAATGAAGAAATTTCTACCTTACTGAACTACCTAAGAGCCCATAGAGAGGAAATTTTTCCCTTACTGAACGGTCAATAATAAAGAAATTTCTAGCTTACTGAACTACCTAAGAGCAAATAGAGAGGAAATTACTCCCTAACTGTATGAATATAATAATGAAGAAATTTCTACCTTACTGAACTACCTAAGGCTCCGTAGAGAGGAAATTTCTCCCTTACTGAACGGCCCATATTGAAGAAATTTCTACCTTACTGAACTACCTAAGAGCCCATAGAGAGGAAATTACTCCCTTACTGTATGAATATAATAATGAAGAAATTTCTACCTTACTGAACTACTTAAGGGTCCATAGAGAGGAAATTACTCCCTTACTGTATGAATATAATAATGAAGAAATTTCTACCTTACTGAACTACCTAAGGGTCCATAGAGAGGAAGTTTCTCCCTTACTGAACGGCCCATATTGAAGAAATTTCTACCTTACTGAACTACCTAAGAGCAAATAGAGAGGAAATTTTTCCCTTACTGAACGGTCAATAATAAAGAAATTTCTAGCTTACTGAACTACCTAAGAGCCCATAGAGAGGAAATTACTCCCTTACTGAACGGGCCATAATGAAGGAATTTCTACCTTACTGAACTACCTAAAAGTCCATAGAAATTAAATTTCTCCTTTACTGAACGACCCATTATGAAGAAATTTCTACCTTACTGAACTACCTAAGAGCCCATAGAGAGGAAATTTTTCCCTTACTGAACGGTCAATAATAAAGAAATTTCTAGCTTACTGAACTACCTAAGAGCCCATAGAGAGGAATTTACTCCCTTACTGTATGAATATAATAATGAAGAAATTTCTACCTTACTGAACTACCTAAGGGTCCATAGAGGGGAAATTTCTCATTTACTGAACGGCCCATATTGAAGAAATTTCTACCTTACTGAACTAAGTAAGAGCCCATAGAGGGGAAAGTTTTCCCTTACTGAACGGTCAATAATAAAGAAATTTTTTGCTTACTGAACGACCTAAGAGCCCATAGAGAGGAAATTTTTCCCTTACTGAACGGTCAATAATAAAAAAATTTCTAGCTTACTGAACTACCTAAGAGCCCATAGAGAGGCAATTTTTTACTTACTTTTTACTAATGAAGAAATTTCTAACTTACTGAACTACCTAAGAGCCCATAGAGATCAAATTTCTCCCTTACTGAACGGGCCATAATGAAGAAATTTCTACCTTACTGAACTGCCTAAGAGCCCATAGAGAGGAAATTTTTCCCTTACTGAACGGTCAATAATAAAGAAATTTCTAGCTTACTGAACTATCTAAGAGCCCATGGAGAGGAAATTACTCCCTTACTGTATGAATATAATAATGAAGAAATTTCTATCTTACTGAACTACCTAAGAGCCCATAGAGAGGAAATTACTCCCTTACTGTATGAATATAATAATGAAGAAATTTCTACCTTACTGAACTACCTAAGGGTCCATAGAGAGGAAATTTCTCCCTTACTGGACGGCCCATATTGAAGAAATGTCTACCTTACTGAACTACCTAAGAGGACATAGAGAGGAAATTTTTCCCTTACTGAACGGTCAATAATAAAGAAATTTCTAGCTTACTGAACTACCTAAGAGCATATAGAGAGGAAATTTCTCCCTTACTGAACGACCCATAATGAAGAAATTTCTACCTTACTGAACTACCTAAGAGCCCATAGAGAGGAAATTTCTCCCTAACTCAACTGCCCATAATAAAGAAATTTCTATCTTACTGACCTACCTAAGGGCCCTTAGAGAGGAAATTTCTAACTTACTGAAATTCCCATAATGAAGAAATTTGTACATTACTGAACTACCTAAGGGCTATTAGAAATTAAACTTCTCTCTTACTGAACGGCTCATAATGAAGAAATTTCTACCTTACTGAACTACCTAAGAGCCCATAGAGAGGAAATTTCTCCCTTACTGAACGACCCATAATGAAGAAATTTCTACCTTACTGAACTACCTAAGAGCCCATAGAGAAGAAATTTCTCCCTAACTCAACTGCCCATAATGAAGAAATTTCTACTTTACTGAACTACCTAAGAGACCATAGAGAGGAAATTACTCCCTTACTGAACGGGCCATAATGAAGGAATTTCTACCTTACTGAACTACCTAAGAGTCCATAGAGATTAAATTTCTCCTTTACTGAACGACCCATTATGAAGAAATTTCTACCTTACTGAACTACCTAAGAGCCCATAGAGAGGAAATTTTTCCCTTACTGAACGGTCAATAATAAAGAAATTTCTAGCTTACTGAACTACCTAAGAGCCCATAGAGGGGAAATTACTCCCTTACTGTATGAATATAATAATGAAGAAATTTCTACCTTACTGAACTACCTAAGGGTCCATAGAGAGGAAATTTCTCCCTTACTGAACGGCCCATATTGAAGAAATTTCTACCTTTCTGAACTACCTAAGAGCCCATAGAGAGGAAATTTTTCCCTTACTGAACGGTCAATAATAAAGAAATTTCTAGCTTACTGAACTACCTAAGAGCCCATAGAGAGGAAATTACTCCCTTACTGAACGGGGGATAATGAAGGAATTTCTACCTTACTGAACTACCTAAGAGTCCATAGAGAGGAAATTTCTACTTTACCGAACGACCCATTATGAAGAAATTTCTACCTTACTGAACTACCTAAGAGCATATAGAGAGGAAATTTCTCCCTTAGTGAACGACCCATAATGAAGAAATTTCTACCTTACTGAACTGCCTAAGATTCCATAGAGAGGAAATTTCTCCCTAACTCAACTGCCCATAATGAAGAAATTTCTACCTTACTGACCTCCTGACCTGAGGATGAGGATGAGGATGAGGATGAGGATGAGGATGACGATGAGGATGAGGATGAAAATGAGGATGAGGATGAGGATGAGGATGAGGATGAGGATGAGGATGAGGATGAGGATGAGGATGAGGATGAGGATGAGGATGAGGATGAGGATGAGGATGAGGATGAGGATGAGGATGAGGATGAGGATGAGGATGAGGATGAGGATGAGGATGAGGATGAGGATGAGGATGAGGATGAGGATGAGGATGAGGATGAGGATGAGGATGAGGATGAGGATGAGGATGAGGATGAGGATGAGGATGAGGATGAGGATGAGGATGAGGATGAGGATGAGGATGAGGATGAGGATGAGGATGAGGATGAGGATGAGGATGAGGATGAGGATGAGGATGAGGATGAGGATGAGGATGAGGATGAGGATGAGGATGAGGATGAGGATGAGGATGAGGATGAGGATGAGGATGAGGATGAGGATGAGGATGAGGATGAGGATGAGGATGAGGATGAGGATGAGGATGAGGATGAGGATGAGGATGAGGATGAGGATGAGGATGAGGATGATAATGAGGATGAGGATGAGGATGAGGATGAGGATGAGGATGATAATGAGGATGAGGATGAGGCTGAGGCTGAGGCTTAGGCTGAGGCTGAGTCTGAGGCTGAGGCTGAGGCTGAGGCTGAGGCTGAGGCTGAGTCTGAGGCTGAGGCTGAGGCTGAGGCTGAGGCTGAGGCTGAGGCTGAGGCTGAGGCTGAGGCTGAGGCTGAGGCTGAGGCTGAGGCTGAGGCTGGGGCTGAGGCTGAGGCTGAGGCTGAGGCTGAGGCTGAGGCTGAGGCTGAGGCTGAGGCTGAGGCTGAGGCTGAGGCTGAGGCTGAGGCTGAGGCTGAGGCTGAGGCTGAGGCTGAGGCTGAGGCTGAGGCTGAGGATGAGGATGAGGATGAGGATGAGGATGAGGATGAGGATGAGGATGAGGATGAGGATGAGGATGAGGATGAGGATGAGGATGAGGATGAGGATGAGGATGAGGATGAGGATGAGGATGAGGATGAGGATGAGGGATGAGGATGAGGATGAGGATGAGGATGAGGATGAGGATGAGGATGAGGATGAGGAGAGGATGAGGATGAGGATGAGGATGAGGATGAGGATGAGGATGGAGGATGAGGATGAGGATGAGGATGAGGATGAGGATGAGGATGGGATGAGGATGAGGATGAGGATGAGGATGAGGATGAGGATGAGGATGAGGATGAGGATGAGGATGGAGGATGAGGATGAGGATGAGGATGAGGATGAGGATGAGGATGAGGATGAGGATGAGGATGAGGATGAGGATGAGGATGAGGATGAGGATGAGGATGAGGATGAGGATGAGGATGAGGATGAGGATGAGGATGAGGATGAGGATGAGGATGAGGATGAGGATGAGATGAGGATGAGGATGAGGATGAGGATGAGGATGAGGATGAGGATGAGGATGAGGATGAGGATGAGGATGAGGATGAGGATGAGGATGAGGATGAGGATGAGGATGAGGATGAGGATGAGGATGAGGATGAGGATGAGGATGAGGATGAGGATGAGGATGAGGATGAGGATGAGGATGAGGATGAGGATGAGGATGAGGATGAGGATGAGGATGAGATGAGGATGAGGATGAGGATGAGGATGAGGATGGGATGAGGGATGAGGATGAGGATGAGGATGAGGATGAGGATGAGGATGAGGATGAGGATGAGGATGAGGATGAGGATGAGGAAGATGAGGATGAGGATGAGGATGAGGATGAGGATGAGGAGAGGATGAGGATGAGGATGAGGATATGAGGATGAGGATGATGAGGATGAGGATGAGGATGAGGATGAGGATGAGGATGAGATGAGGATGAGGATGAGGATGAGGATGAGGATGAGGATGAGGATGAGGATGAGGATGAGAGGATGAGGATGAGGATGAGGATGAGGATGAGGATGAGGATGAGGATGAGGATGATGAGATGAGGATGAGGATGAGGATGAGGATGAGGATGAGGATGAGGATGAGGATGAGGATGAGGATGAGGATGAGGATGAGGATGAGGATGAGGATGAGGATGAGGATGAGGATGAGGATGAGGATGAGGATGAGGATGAGGATGAGGATGAGGATGAGGATGAGGCTGAGGCTGAGGCTGAGGCTGAGGCTGAGGATGAGGATGAGGATGAGGATGAGGATGAGGATGAGGATGAGGATGAGGATGAGGATGATAATGAGGATGAGGATGAGGCTGAGGCTGAGGCTGAGGCTGAGGCTGAGGCTGAGGCTGAGGCTGAGGCTGAGGCTGAGGCTGAGGCTGAGGCTGAGGCTGAGGCTGAGGCTGAGGCTGAGGCTGAGGCTGAGGCTGAGGCTGAGGCTGAGGCTGAGGCTGAGGCTGAGGCTGAGGCTGAGGCTTGAGGCTGGAGGCTGAGGCTGGAGGCTGAGGCTGAGGCTGAGGATGAGGATGAGGATGAGGATGAGGAATGAGGATGAGGATGAGGATGAGGATGAGGATGAGGATGAGGATGAGGATGCAGGATGAGGGATGAGGATGAGGATGAGGATGAGGATGAGGATGAGGATGAGGATGAGGATGAGGATGAGGATGAGGATGAGGATGAGGATGAGGATGAGGATGAGGCTGAGGCTGAGGCTGAGGTTGAGGCTGAGGCTGAGGCTGAGGCTGAGGCTGAGGCTGAGGCTGAGGCTGAGCCTGAGGCTGAAGCTGAGGCTGAGGCTGGAGGCTGAGGCTGGAGGCTGAGGCTGGAGGCTGAGGCTGGAGGCTGAGGCTGGAGGCTGAGGCTGAGGATGAGGATGAGGATGAGGATGAGGATGAGGATGAGGATGAGGATGGAGGATGAGGATGAGGATGAGGATGAGGATGAGGATGAGGATGAGGATGAGGATGAGGATGAGGATTGAGGATGAGGATGAGGATGAGGATGAGGATGAGGATGAGGATGAGGATGAGGATGAGGATGAGGATGAGGATGAGGCTGAGGCTGAGGCTGAGGCTGAGGCTGAGGCTGAGGCTGAGGCTGAGGCTGAGGCTGAGGCTGAGGCTGAGGCTGAGGCTGAGGCTGAGGCTGAGGCTGAGGCTGAGGGCTGAGGCTGAGGCTAATGCTGAGGCTGAGGCTGAGGCTTGAGGCTTAGGCTGAGGCTGAGTCTGAGGCTGAGGCTGAGGCTGAGGCTGAGCTGAGGCTGAGGCTGAGGCTGAGGCTGAGGCTGAGGCTGAGGCTGAGGCTGAGGCTGAGGCTGAGGCTGAGGCTGAGGCTGAGGCTGAGGCTGAGGCTGAGGCTGAGGCTGAGGCTGAGGAT
The DNA here is from genome assembly GCA_905220385.1 of Xylota sylvarum. Lineage (NCBI taxonomy): Eukaryota > Metazoa > Arthropoda > Insecta > Diptera > Syrphidae > Xylota > Xylota sylvarum. Next base: position 1,116,711 of record CAJMZQ010000074.1, read on the forward strand.
GAGGCTGAGGCTGAGGCTGAGGCTGAGGCTGAGGCTGAGGCTGAGGCTGGGGCTGCTGGCTGGGCTGAGGCTGAGGCTGAGGCTGAGGCTGGCTGAGGCTGAGGCTGAGGCTGAGGCTGAGGCTGAGGCTGAGGCTGAGGCTGAGGCTGAGGCGGAGGCTGAGGCTGAGGCTGAGGCTGGAGGCTGAGGCTGGAGGCTGAGGCTGGAGGCTGAGGCTGGAGGCTGAGGCTGGAGGCTGAGGCTGGAGGCTGAGGCTGAGGCTGAGGCTGAGGCTGGAGGCTGAGGCTGGAGGCTGAGGCTGAGGCTGAGGCTGGAGGCTGAGGCTGGAGGCTGAGGCTGAGGATGAGGATCAGGATGAGGATGAGGATGAGGATGAGGATGAGGATGAGGATGAGGATGAGGATGAGGATGAGGATGAGGATGAGGATGAGGATGAGGATGAGGATGAGGATGAGGATGAGGATGAGGATGAGGATGAGGATGAGGATGGAGATGAGGATGAGGATGAGGATGAGGATGAGGATGAGGATGAGGATGAGGATGAGGATGAGGATGAGGATGAGGAGAGGATGAGGATGAGGATGTGATTGAGGATGAGGATGAGGATGAGGATGAGGATGAGGATGAGGATGAGGATGAGGATGAGGATGAGGATGAGGATGAGGATGAGGATGAGGATGAGGATGAGGATGAGGATGAGGATGAGGATGAGGATGAGGATGAGGATGAGGATGAGGATGAGGATGAGGATTGAGGATGAGGATGAGGATGAGGATGAGGATGAGGATGAGGATGAGGATGAGGATGAGGATGAGGATGAGGCTGAGGCTGAGGCTGAGGCTGAGGATGAGGCTGAGGCTGAGGCTGAGGCTGAGCCTGAGGCTGAAGCTGAGGCTGAGGCTGGAGGCTGAGGCTGAGGCTGAGGCTGGAGGCTGAGGCTGGAGGCTGAGGCTGAGGCTGGAGGCTGGAGGCTGAGGCTGGAGGCTGAGGCTGAGGCTGAGGCGGATTCTGAGGCTGGAGGCTGAGGCTGAGGATGAGGGGCTGAGGCTGAGGAGGCTGAGGCTGAGGCTGAGGCTGAGGCTTGAGGCTGAGGCTGAGGCTGAGGCTGAGGCTGAGGCTGAGCTGAGCTGAGGCTGAGGCTGAGGCTGAGGCTGAGGCTGAGGCTGAGGCTGAGGCTGAGGCTGAGGCTGAGGCTGAGGGGCTGAGGATGGCTGAGGCTGAGGCTGAGGCTGAGGCTGAGGCTGAGGCTGAGGCTGAGGCTGAGGCTGAGGCTGAGGCTGAGGCTGAGGCTGAGGCTGAGGCTGGAGGCTGAGGCTGAGGCTGAGGCTGAGGCTGAGGCTGGAGGCTGGAGGCTGAGGCTGGAGGCTGAGGCTGGAGGCTGAGGCTGGAGGCTGAGGCTGAGGCTGAGGCTGGAGGCTGAGGCTGGAGGCTGAGGCTGGAGGCTGAGGCTGGAGGCTGAGGCTGGAGGCTGAGGCTGGAGGCTGAGGCTGGATGCTGAGGCTGGAGGCTGAGGCTGGAGGCTGAGGCTGAGGCTGAGGCTGAGGCTGAGGCTGAGGCTGAGGCTGAGGCTGAGGCTGAGGCTGAGGCTGAGGCTGAGGCTGAGGCTGAGGCTGAGGCTGAGGCTGAGGCTGAGGCTGAGGCTGAGGCTGAGGCTGAGGCTGAGGCTGAGGCTGAGGCTGAGGCTGAGGCTGAGGGTGAGGATGAGGCTGAGGCTGAGGCTGAGGCTGAGGCTGAGGCTGAGGCTGAGGCTGAGGCTGAGGCTGAGGCTGGAGGCTGAGGCTGGAGGCTGAGGCTGGAGGCTGAGGCTGGAGGCTGAGGCTGAGGCTGGAGGCTGAGGCTGGAGGCTGAGGCTGGAGGCTGAGGCTGGAGGCTGAGGCTGGAGGCTGAGGCTGGAGGCTGAGGCTGAGGCTGGAGGCTGAGGCTGGAGGCTGAGGCTGGAGGCTGAGGCTGGAGGCTGAGGCTGGAGGCTGAGGCTGGAGGCTGAGGCTGAGGCTGGAGGCTGAGGCTGGAGGCTGAGGCTGGAGGCTGAGGCTGGAGGCTGAGGCTGGATTCTGAGGCTGGAGGCTGAGGCTGGAGGCTGATTCTGGAGGCTGAGGCTGGAGGCTGAGGCTGGAGGCTGAGGCAGGAGGCTGAGGCTGGAGGCTGAGGCTGGAGGCTGAGGCTGGAGGCTGAGGCTGAGGCTGAGGCTGAGGATGAGGATGAGGATGAGATGAGGATGAGGATGAGGATGAGGATGAGGATGAGGATGAGGATGAGGATGAGGATGAGGATGAGATGAGGATGAGGATGAGGATGAGGATGAGGATGAGGATGAGGATGAGGATGAGGATGAGATGAGGATGAGGATGAGGATGAGGATGAGGATGAGGATGAGGATGAGGATGAGGATGAGGATGAGGATGAGGATGAGGATGAGGATGAGGATGAGGATGAGGATGAGGATGAGGATGAGGATGAGGATGATGATGAGGATGAGGATGAGGAGAGATGAGGATGAGGATGAGGATGAGGATGAGGATGAGGATGAGGATGAGGATGAGGATGAGGATGAGGATGAGGATGAGGATGAGGATGAGGATGAGGATGAGGATGAGGATGAGGATGAGGATGAGGATGAGGATGAGGATGAGGATGAGGATGAGGATGAGGATGAGGATGAGGATGAGGATGAGGATGAGGATGAGGATGAGGATGAGGATGAGGATGAGGATGAGGATGAGGATGAGGATGATGATGAGGATGATGATGAAAATGAAAATGAAAATGAGGCTGAGGCTGAGGCTGAGGCTGAGGCTGAGGCTGAGGCTGAGGCTGAGGCTGTGGCTGAGGCTGAGGCTGAGGCTGAGGATGAGGATGAGGATGAGTATGAGGATGAGTATGAGGATGAGGATGAGGCTGAGGATGAGGATGAGGATGAGGATGAGGATGAGGATGAGGATGAGGATGAGAGGATGAGGATGAGGATGAGGATGAGGATGAGGATGAGGATGAGGATGAGGATGAGGATGAGGATGAGGATGAGGATGAGGATGAGGATGAGGATGAGGATGAGGATGAGGATGAGGATGAGGATGAGGATGAGGATGAGGATGAGGATGAGGTGAGGATGAGGATGAGGATGAGGATGAGGATGAGGATGAGGATGAGGATGAGGATGAGGATGAGGATGAGGATGAGGATGAGGATGAGGATGAGGATGAGGATGAGGATGAGGATGAGGATGAGGATGAGGATGAGGATGAGGATGAGGATGAGGATGAGATGAGGATGAGGATGAGGATGAGGATGAG
>CAJMZQ010000074.1:1125000-1126807 GCA_905220385.1 Xylota sylvarum
AGGATGAGGATGAGGATGAGGATGAGGATGAGGATGAGGATGAGGATGAGTGATGAGATGAGGATGAGGATGAGGATGAGGATGAGGATGAGGATGAGGATGAGGATGAGGATGAGGATGAGGATGAGGATGAGGATGAGGATGAGGATGAGGATGAGGATGAGGATGAGGATGAGGATGAGGATGAGGATGAGGATGAGGATGAGGATGAGGATGAGGATGAGGATGAGGATGAGGATGAGGATGAGGATGAGGATGAGGATGAGGATGAGGATGAGGATGAGGATGAGGATGAGGATGAGGATGAGAGATGAGGATGAGGATGAGGATGAGGATGAGGATGAGGATGAGGATGAGGATGAGGATGAGGATGAGGATGAGGATGAGGATGAGGATGAGGATGAGGTTGAGGATGAGGATGAGGATGAGGATGAGGATGAGGATGAGGATGAGGATGAGGATGAGGATGAGGATGAGGATGAGGATGAGGATGAGGATGAGGATGAGGATGAGGCTGAGGCTGAGGCTGAGGCTGAGGCTGAGGCTGAGGCTGAGGCTGAGGCTGAGGCTGAGGCTGAGGCTGAGGCTGAGGCTGAGCTGAGGCTGAGGCTGAGGCTGAGGCTGAGGCTGAGGCTGAGGCTGAGGCTGAGGCTGAGGCTGAGGCTGAGGCTGAGGCTGAGGCTGAGGCTGAGGCTGAGGCTGAGGATGAGGATGAGGATGAGGATGAGGCTGAGGCTGAGGCTGAGGCTGAGGCTGAGGCTGAGGCTGAGGCTGAGGCTGAGGCTGAGGCTGAGGCTGAGGCTGAGGCTGAGGCTGAGGCTGAGGCTGAGGCTGAGGCTGAGGCTGAGGCTGAGGCTGAGGCTGAGGCTGAGGCTGAGGCTGAGGCTTAGGTAGTTCAGTAAGGTAGAAATTTCTTCATTATGGCCGTTCAGTAAGGGAGAAATTTCCTCTCTATGGGCTCATAGGTAGTTCAGTAAGATAGAAATTACTTCATTATGAGCCGTTCAGTAATGGAGAAATTTCCTCTCTATGGACCCGTAGGTAGTTCAGTTAGGTAGAATTTTTTTCATTATGAGCCGTTCAGTAAGCGGAGAAATTTCCTCTCTATGGGCTCTTACTTAGCTCAGTAATGTAGAAATTTCTTCATTATGGAACGTTCAGTAAGTTGGAAATTTCCTCTCTATGGGCTCTTAGGTAGTTCAGTAAGGTAGAAATTTCTTCATTATGGGCCGTTCATTAAGGGAGAAATTTCCTCCCTCTGGGCCCTTAGGTAGTTCAGTACGGTAGAAATTCTTCATAAGGGAGAAATTTCCTTTCTATGGGATCTTAGGTAGTTCAGTAAGGTAGAAATTTCTTCATTATTGGCCGTTCAATAAAGGAGAAATTTCCTCTCTATGGACCCTTAGGTAGTTCAGTACGGTAGAAATTTCTTCATTATGATCCCTTCAGTAAATGAGAAATTTCTTCTCTACAGACTGTCAGGTAGTTCAGTAAGGAGAAATTTCCTCTCTCTGGGCCCGTAGGTAGTTCAGTAAGGTGGAATTTCTTCATTATGGGCCGTTCAGTAAGCGAGAAATTTCCTTTCTAAGGGCCCTTAGGTAGTTCAGTAATGTAAAAATTTGTTCATTATGGGAAGTTCAGTAAGGGAGAAATTTCCTCTCTATGGGCTCTTAGGTAGGTCAGTAAAGTAGAAATTTCTTCATTATGATCCGTTCAGTAAGGGAAGAATTTCCTCACTATGGCTCTTAGGTAGTTTAGTAAGATAGAAATTTTTTCATTATGGGCCGTTCAGTAAGGGAAAAATTTC